>CM066161.1:0-2500 GCA_033617975.1 Populus alba x Populus glandulosa
AAACCCTAAACCCTAAACCCTAAACCCTAAACCCTAAACCCTAAACCCTAAACCCTAAACCCTAAACCCTAAACCCTAAACCCTAAACCCTAAACCCTAAACCCTAAACCCTAAACCCTAAACCCTAAACCCTAAACCCTAAACCCTAAACCCTAAACCCTAAACCCTAAACCCTAAACCCTAAACCCTAAACCCTAAACCCTAAACCCTAAACCCTAAACCCTAAACCCTAAACCCTAAACCCTAAACCCTAAACCCTAAACCCTAAACCCTAAACCCTAAACCCTAAACCCTAAACCCTAAACCCTAAACCCTAAACCCTAAACCCTAAACCCTAAACCCTAAACCCTAAACCCTAAACCCTAAACCCTAAACCCTAAACCCTAAACCCTAAACCCTAAACCCTAAACCCTAAACCCTAAACCCTAAACCCTAAACCCTAAACCCTAAACCCTAAACCCTAAACCCTAAACCCTAAACCCTAAACCCTAAACCCTAAACCCTAAACCCTAAACCCTAAACCCTAAACCCTAAACCCTAAACCCTAAACCCTAAACCCTAAACCCTAAACCCTAAACCCTAAACCCTAAACCCTAAACCCTAAACCCTAAACCCTAAACCCTAAACCCTAAACCCTAAACCCTAAACCCTAAACCCTAAACCCTAAACCCTAAACCCTAAACCCTAAACCCTAAACCCTAAACCCTAAACCCTAAACCCTAAACCCTAAACCCTAAACCCTAAACCCTAAACCCTAAACCCTAAACCCTAAACCCTAAACCCTAAACCCTAAACCCTAAACCCTAAACCCTAAACCCTAAACCCTAAACCCTAAACCCTAAACCCTAAACCCTAAACCCTAAACCCTAAACCCTAAACCCTAAACCCTAAACCCTAAACCCTAAACCCTAAACCCTAAACCCTAAACCCTAAACCCTAAACCCTAAACCCTAAACCCTAAACCCTAAACCCTAAACCCTAAACCCTAAACCCTAAACCCTAAACCCTAAACCCTAAACCCTAAACCCTAAACCCTAAACCCTAAACCCTAAACCCTAAACCCTAAACCCTAAACCCTAAACCCTAAACCCTAAACCCTAAACCCTAAACCCTAAACCCTAAACCCTAAACCCTAAACCCTAAACCCTAAACCCTAAACCCTAAACCCTAAACCCTAAACCCTAAACCCTAAACCCTAAACCCTAAACCCTAAACCCTAAACCCTAAACCCTAAACCCTAAACCCTAAACCCTAAACCCTAAACCCTAAACCCTAAACCCTAAACCCTAAACCCTAAACCCTAAACCCTAAACCCTAAACCCTAAACCCTAAACCCTAAACCCTAAACCCTAAACCCTAAACCCTAAACCCTAAACCCTAAACCCTAAACCCTAAACCCTAAACCCTAAACCCTAAACCCTAAACCCTAAACCCTAAACCCTAAACCCTAAACCCTAAACCCTAAACCCTAAACCCTAAACCCTAAACCCTAAACCCTAAACCCTAAACCCTAAACCCTAAACCCTAAACCCTAAACCCTAAACCCTAAACCCTAAACCCTAAACCCTAAACCCTAAACCCTAAACCCTAAACCCTAAACCCTAAACCCTAAACCCTAAACCCTAAACCCTAAACCCTAAACCCTAAACCCTAAACCCTAAACCCTAAACCCTAAACCCTAAACCCTAAACCCTAAACCCTAAACCCTAAACCCTAAACCCTAAACCCTAAACCCTAAACCCTAAACCCTAAACCCTAAACCCTAAACCCTAAACCCTAAACCCTAAACCCTAAACCCTAAACCCTAAACCCTAAACCCTAAACCCTAAACCCTAAACCCTAAACCCTAAACCCTAAACCCTAAACCCTAAACCCTAAACCCTAAACCCTAAACCCTAAACCCTAAACCCTAAACCCTAAACCCTAAACCCTAAACCCTAAACCCTAAACCCTAAACCCTAAACCCTAAACCCTAAACCCTAAACCCTAAACCCTAAACCCTAAACCCTAAACCCTAAACCCTAAACCCTAAACCCTAAACCCTAAACCCTAAACCCTAAACCCTAAACCCTAAACCCTAAACCCTAAACCCTAAACCCTAAACCCTAAACCCTAAACCCTAAACCCTAAACCCTAAACCCTAAACCCTAAACCCTAAACCCTAAACCCTAAACCCTAAACCCTAAACCCTAAACCCTAAACCCTAAACCCTAAACCCTAAACCCTAAACCCTAAACCCTAAACCCTAAACCCTAAACCCTAAACCCTAAACCCTAAACCCTAAACCCTAAACCCTAAACCCTAAACCCTAAACCCTAAACCCTAAACCCTAAACCCTAAACCCTAAACCCTAAACCCTAAACCCTAAACCCTAAACCCTAAACCCTAAACCCTAAACCCTAAACCCTAAACCCTAAACCCTAAACCCTAAACCCTAAACCCTAAACCCTAAACCCTAAACCCTAAACCCTAAACCCTAAACCCTAAACCCTAAACCCTA